>CM035406.1:27835316-27882816 GCA_020310875.1 Ceratopteris richardii
CTCTGGGCGTCCAAATCGATAGGGGTGCGCTGCTGACGTCTTTGTATCTCCATGTCATGGCGTGCGTGAATCGCCTGAATCTCTCTCTGATGTGGACGAGCTCTCCGGACAAGGGGTCTCGGTCGTCGACGCTGTCGTCTAAGCTCCTCTGCTCTGTGTAATGTGACACCCCGCATCGAGCTCGGCCCTCGAGTGTATGTGGGTCTGAAAAAATCTGTAATATAAGTCTGAGGGGGGGGGGGGTCAGGTGTATCTCCATCTGCTGCCGGAGGAGTGATGCGCGACGGTGCTGGAGCTCTACTAGGAAACGACCTAGAGGGCGTTGGTCCTCTGTCCCCAATAAAGCCCTGATCTCTCTAGGCCCCCTGAAGAGCTGTGGGTAGCGGTCTCTGATGTCCTCATATGCCTGGCATCTACATGTGTAGTGCTCCTCGTCCTCCACCTCCTCTCTACATATCCTGCATAATCGCTCATCCCTGGGGGTATGTGTGGCTCGCCCAATCTCAATCTCGAGCTGGTGTGATGATACTCTGAGCTGCCCAATGGCCACTCTCTCAGCTGGTTCCATATATGTATCCATGTTTCGTGGTCTCTGAATGAAACCATCCGCTGTCACAGTCAGGAAGTGCTCTCTGTAGTGTTGCCTCTTTGTGGGAAGAGGCCCCCGTGGTGCTATCCATGTCTCCCTGACGTGTATCTGTAGTAGGTCCTGACGGATGATCCTATTCCTCTCCGAACTAGAGAGGGTAATGTGGGGGGAAGAGAGGTCATACTGAAAAGGGGGGAGATCCGTAATGCTCATGCCATGGTCTGCTAACCATCGGTAAGTCTGTGCATACCATACTCTCTCATGCCCTGTCTCTGCCAAATGTCTAGAGCTCTCAAATGCAAGCCTGGTGAGTCGGCTAGTGGGGAGCTCTCTGACTCTCAGAATAAAGGTCACCAACTGGAAGAGGGCCTCCACTAGCATCGGTGGTGTGCCAAGCTCAGCTCGTATAATGTCATGTGGAACGGAGGGCTTGCTGCGCAGCAAGTGTGATATCATGGTGATCTCGGGCCTCTCAATCTGCGTCCACATCGCCTCTGTGATCCCTGGTGCCCATACTGCTGCTGCGTACATCAATGCGGGTGTCACTAGAGTGTCAAATAGCCACCCCTTAGTCCGGGGCTCCTGAAAATGTGTCTAAAAGCAGCGTCTCTCCAATCCTGCAAGTGCCGCATAACCTCGCGTCAATCTATCTCTCGCAGCCTGTGCCATGGAGAATACCCCTGTGCTGCCCGAGAAGGTGATACCTAGGTAGACATAGGAGTCCACTACCTCTATCTGTCCTCCAGCTGCTGTGAAAGAGGCGCGATGGCGTACTGTCCTCGAGGTATGGAAGATCATGACCTTGGTCTTGCCGAGAGAGAGAGAGAGAGAGAGAGAGAGAGAGAGAGAGAGAGAGAGAGAGAGAGAGAGAGAGAGAGAGAGAGAGAGAGAGAGAGAGAGAGAGAGAGAGAGAGAGAGAGAGAGAGAGAGAGAGAGAGAGAGAGAGAGAGAGAGAGAGAGAGAGAGAGAGAGAGAGAGAGAGAGAGAGAGAGAGAGAGAGAGAGAGAGAGAGAGAGAGAGAGAGAGAGAGAGAGAGAGAGAGAGAGAGAGAGAGAGAGAGAGAGAGAGAGAGAGAGAGAGAGAGAGAGAGAGAAAGAAAGTCATATTAACGTCTTCTGGAGGCCAAACTTGGCCTATGAGACAAAAACCATGTACAAGTGTAGTAACCTTGTGTAGAAGATAAAATGAAATAAAAGGTATATCGCTACACAAAGCTATATAGGGCTGGAAAAGGCTGGGGAGACGTGGCTCTGACTCTGCAGATAGTGGCCACCTAATACATGGGGGGATCCAAAATGTGAGTGAAACGCCCTAGCGACAAGTGATGGGTGGAGGTGGGTGTAGTATGTGGTACATCGGTGGTGGTCTGAGTGCCTCCTGAAGGAAGACAACCTAGGGGGTGGTGGTACGCCTATGCTCCATCATGTGGTCGTAGGCAATCCTGATGCGTGAGACATCCTCCTGATATAGTCGTGGTCGACGATATCCGCCCATGCGTGGTCGGCGCCGTGCTCTCTGTGCTGCTGCCTGGTGGAGCGTGAGCCCTATAGATGGACCTCTCTGATGTAGCTCAACTCGCTGAAAGAACTGGGTAATGGTCTGCTGGGTACTCACCTGTGGCTGATGTATGCGCTGTAGTGACCGCTCTCGCCTCTCGTATGCTGCTGTGAGAAAGCATCCCAAGCGTCTCTGGTCTCCCATTGTCATGCACAGCTGGAATGACTCCTCGATATGGAACTGTGCTCGTAGGTCTAAGTATGCTGGACATCTGATAACAAAATGCTCCTCACTCTCTACCTCTGTCTGGCATACTGGGCATCACCTCTCCTCACGAGGGACTTGCCTGGAGCGACCCCTCTCAATCTCGAGCTGATGTGATGAAACCCGGAGCTGCCCAATGACGACTCGTAGGTGGTGGGGAAGGTAGGTCTGCATGTATCTCGGAATCTCGATGAAGCCCGTGCCTGATATATGTAGAAAATGCTCGCGGTAGTAGAGCATTTTCGGTGGCAATGTACCCCTAGGGCTCACCCATGTCGTCTGTATGTATGTATGCCATATCTCCTTACGAATGATCCTATTCCTCTCTTGATGAGAGAGCGAGTAGGTGGGTGCATGAGAGTCGTACTGTAGTGGTGGTAGCCTGTCTATGTCAAAGCCATGGTGGGCAAGCCAGTCTCGTGTCTGTGCATACCATGAGGAGGTGTCGCCTGCTAATGCCATATCACGTGATGCCTCGAAAGCACGATAAGCAATACGCTCTGTATCCATGCTCCGAAGTCTGTGTAATAGGCATACTGTCTGGAATAGTGCCTCAACTAGCATCGGTGGTGCAGCGAGCTCTGCTCTAATGATGTCATGTGGTACTGAAGGCTTACTGCGGATAAATCTGGCAATCATGAGGATCTGTGGCCTCTCTAATGCTGTCCATACTGATGTAGCTAGTCCTGGTCCCCATATGGCTGCCCCATACATGAGCGCTGGCATAACCAAAGTGTCAAAGAGCCACCCCTTTGTGCGGGGCTCCTGAAAATATGCCTGGTGGCACTGTCTCTCCATCAAAGCTAGTGCTGCGTACCCACGTGTGATGCGGTCACGGGCTGCCTGAGCCATAGAGAAGACTCCTGATGCTGCTGTAAATGTCACCCCCAAGTAAACTTATGATCCGACCACCTCGATCGGTCCACCTGCAGCTGTGAACAAACTATGTCTGCGTACTTGTGCTGATGTATGAAAGATCAAGACCTTGGTTTTACCAAGGTTCACAGATAACCCTCTGTGTCTGCAAAAGTCATCTAGGCCGTGTAGATGATGCTGTAGACCTTCTGCAGACTTTGAAACCAATACAATATCATCAACGTATAAAAGAATATGGACAGTGGACCCGTGTACCTCAATGCCATCTCCCCCCTGCTGCTGTATGAAGTCCACTATCTCATCAATGTAGAGACCAAAGAGGGTGGGCGAGAGAGGGCATCCTTGCTTCACCCCGATAGTGCTAGCAAGTGGATCAGATAAGCCCCCTGGACATCTGACTCTACCAGATACTCTCTCGTATAAGGCGTAGATCCCCCATATCATCTCCTCCGGAGCTCCGATGTCAAGTAGTCGTCTGAAGAGTCGATCCCTAGGAACAGTGTCAAATGCTTTGCGAAAGTCCACAAAGCAACAATATAATCTCCTCTTCCTCACCCTGGCCTGGTCGATCAGGCATCTCAAAGTGAAGATGTGGTCAATTTTAGAGAAATCTCGTCTGAACCCTGCCTGTCCTAGAGCCTTGATGCCCTTCCTCTCAGCGAGAGTACTCAACTCTGTCTCTAGTACGGCCCCATATAACTTGGCCAATATAGGGCCAATCATGATCGTCCGGTATGTAGCTGGATCCATAGTGTCACCTGACTTATGAATGGGCAGTATGGTGTGCTCAGTCCATGAGTCTGGGAACCCTTCAACCAATGCACGGTTGAAGAGATGGGCAATGAGCGGTGCGAGAGTCGTGCCTCCATAAATGAGGTGCTCTGCCTGTAAACCGAAATGATCATGGGCCCTGCCATGCTGCAGCCGGGCAATAGCGCGTCCCACCATAGTGGGTGTGAAGAAGTCAGAGGTAGTAGGACGTGAGCTCTGCGGTCTGGGAATGGGAGGTTGGTCTGGGATCTCGTATAGGCTCCGTGCATAGCTATGCCAAGTGCTCGGGTCTCGGATAGGTGTCTGCTGTCTCCTCTCTCTCAAATGTTGCCATGCCACTACATTGTCTCGACTCATGAGCAAATGGTAAATATCCCAATACTGTCTCTACTCCCAATCCCGCCGTTTGCGGAGAGTAAGGCTCTGCATGCGACGCTGTGCCTGTGTGTGTGTAATATCTCCTCTATGCTCTAAAATCCGCAGCTGCTTCCGCAGCTCGCGACAATCTGCATCATACCAACGGTTCTCGGGCATGGATCCTGTGCGTGGAGGGTGCATGTGTGTGTGGTGTGGGAAGCTGCGGAGAGCTTAGTCTGTAGGATGGTGGTGATATGTGATGTGAGTGTGTCCAAAGGTGAGCATGGATCGAGGGAGAGTAAGCGGGTGTGTGAATGGTGTGCATAAACGTGTGAGAGCTCGTGTGTGAAGTGTATCGTGGTATGTATCTCAGTGGGTGAGGGAGGGTCTAAGGGAATCGGAGATGAGAGTGTGAATGTGATAAATGTGTGGTTTGCACCGAGTGGGCGTCGTCCAATACTAAGTGAAGGGATGAGTGAAGCTCCAGAGGTAGTACCCAAAATGTAGTCGACTGTGCTCTCACCTCCCCCGTGAGGGAAGCAAGTAAATCTGCCTGAACCTGGCCAACGATTCATCCCGTTGTATATAACGAGATGATGGCGGCTGCCTAGCTCGAGTAGATGTCTGCCATAGCCGGTGGTGTCCTGACCCGTATCTGCTGATACTCTGCTGGTGCTAATCTCAACCGGGTCTCTGGCCCTCATGAGATGTGGGTGATCCATGTCGTATGCCTCGCACTTATGCGACTGAGTGCGGCCATTGAAGTCCCCCATAAGGAAGACTTCACCTAGTGTGCTGTAATGTAGTATCTCATCTGAAAGCGCTGTGTATGGTGAGTCTCTATCTCGGATCGGTCCCCCAAGATCCTGTCCTGCGTATCGAGCTCCGCCTGGTGGGAAGTAGCATATAACAATGTAAATCGAGCTCCCCTGTGCTATCTCCATGCGAACCCACATGTATCGTGCCTCCTCATCTCTACATATAATATGGATCCGGCTCTGTATCTCCTGTCGAAATACGATGGCCACTCCTCCCGATCCTCGTGCTGTACTCTGTCTCATCGTGGTCCTGAATGCAAATTCCCAATGAAAACCTGCAATGCGTGGTAGACCTCTCTGGGCTCTCGTGTGTCTCTGTGATGCACACAAAGTCATGTGATGCCAGGATCTCCTCGACTCTGTCTGGTCGCGTCCAGAGTGCCCCGTTGCAGTTCCACACTGCTCCTCTGAGTGGTGTCTCCTAGTGTAGTGATGTCTCCTGGTGTGGTGATGTCTCATAGGCCGCATGGCCCTATTTGATAGGGTGTCCATCTATGAAGACCTTACCATCACGATAAAAGGCCTTCCTCCCCTCTCGACGCGCCTGGAGTATCTGTGGCATGCAAGCGCGTCGGTGTGCCACTTGCATACGCGTGAGATCCTCGTCCATATAGAGGGTGCCGCCGGGTAGTCCACGTAGTACTGATCGACGTCTAAAAAAGGCGGTCCGTGCCTCCTCAGAACTCATCTTGAGGATGAGTGCCCGCAAACGCGATGTATCCCTCCCAACCCTCCATGCGTCTGTGTAGGGCATTCTCTCGTATCCAAGTCGACGGCAAATGTCAGTGGCGTCTGCCTCATGTGATACCCCTTCGGGTAGGCCCGTAATCCGAATGTGAAGTCTTCGAGTGTGTCAAAGCCTCTCCTCCTCAAGTGTATCCTGGACTCGTGTGAGCTCTTCTTTCTGCACGTCTTCCCTAACTTCCTTCTTAACCCTTTTGTGTACTACTTCCACCCATGACTCTTGAGTAGATTCTACCTCCGTTTTGATTTCCTTCTTTATTTCTTCCTTGAGTATCTCCACGTTGGAGATCTCCCCCTCTTCTTTCATGTGCTCATAAGCTGTCCTCCAATGGTCTCTTTCTTCTGTGAGAGTCTTCACTTGTTCTTCTAGTCCTTTGACTTTATTCATGACTTGTTCTTCGAGCCCTTTGAACTTTTCCATCATCTTTCGTATCTCCATATTGAGGTTGCGGTCTGCTTCCTTTTTGGCCTCTTTGAGAGCTTTAGCAATGAGGTCGTCCACTTCCTTCCGGTCCATTGGAGCCATTTCAAGGTTTAGGATTAGGGCTCGGGTTAGGGTTAGGGTTAGGGTTAGGGTTAAGGTGGGGATTTAAGGTTTTGGCTTGAGCTTAAGGTTACTTTGGGGGGCTTTGGCGACCTAGGGTGGGTTGGGTTTGAACGTTTAAGATTAGGGTTATTTTCGGGTTAGGGTTGGGGTGGGGGGTTGGATTAGACATGGTGGTTAGGGTTTATGGATTTGGGTGATAAGGCATGGCATGAGCTCGCAGAGACCTCGTCGGGCAGAGCTTCGGGCAGCATAGAGGATGACGCGCGCGGGAGCTACCTGCTGTACGAGCACGCTAGCTTGACGCAGAGATTCGGGCAGAGCTTGGGCGGGCGGGCGCTATGGTTTCGAGCAGACGGGCAGAGGTTTCAGGCAGAGAGAGGAGCTCGGACAGCTAGGGAAGACGGGCGCTAGGGTTTCGAGCGCTCGGGCAGAGAGGATGACGCGCGCGGGAGCTACCTGCTGTACGAGCACGCTAGCTTGACGCAGAGATTCGGGCAGAGCTTGGGCGGGCGGGCGCTATGGTTTCGAGCAGACGGGCAGAGGTTTCAGGCAGAGAGAGGAGCTCGGACAGCTAGGGAAGACGGGCGCTAGGGTTTCGAGCGCTCAGGCAGAGAGGATGACGCGCGCGGGAGCTACCTGAGAGAGAGAGAGAGAGAGAGAGAGAGAGAGAGAGAGAGAGAGAGAGAGAGAGAGAGAGAGAGAGAGAGAGAGAGAGAGAGAGAGAGAGAGAGAGAGAGAGAGAGAGAGAGAGAGAGAGAGAGAGAGAGAGAGAGAGAGAGAGAGAGAGAGAGAGAGAGAGAGAGAGAGAGAGAGAGAGAGAGAGAGAAAGAAAGAAAGACTTTTTAACGTCTATTAGAGGCCAAAATCGGCCTATGAGACAAAACATATACATCAGTATGATCCAATCCACTGTGATCCAAAACGAAAATAAAGTGTGAGTACTACAGACGGGTATAAAAGGAGGGATAGTAGCTTGCATCAAGGGTGTGGGGTGCTATGGGTATGCACTCTATATGCTCAATGGGTGAGATACAAACATGATATGCATAGGGAGGGGAGGCTCGATGGTGTCACAACCCCCTAAATGCCTGGAGTGGGTGTAGGATATAATGCATCGGTGGGTAAGGCATCATGGCGATCCTCAAAATGCTCTGGGCGTCCAAATCGATAGGGGTGCGCTGCTGACGTCTCTGTATCTCCATGTCATGGCGTGCGTGAATCGCCTGAATCTCTCTCTGATGTGGACGAGCTCTCCGGACAAGGGGTCTCGGTCATCGACGCTGTCGTCTAAGCTCCTCTGCTTTGTGTAATGTGACACCCCGCATCAAGCTGGGCCCTCGAGTGTATGTGGGTCTGAAAAAATCTGTAATATGAGTCTGAGGGGGGGGGGGGGGGCCAGGTGTATCTCCATCTGCTGCTGGAGGAGTGATGCGCGGTGGTGCTGGAGCTCTACTAGGAAACGACCTAGAGGGCGCTGGTCCTCTGTCCCCAATAAAGCCCTGATCTCTCTAGGCCCCCTGAAGAGCTGTGGGTAGCGGTCTCTGATGTCCTCATATGCCTGGCATCTACATGTGTAGTGCTCCTCGTCCTCCACCTCCTCTCTACATATCCTGCATAATCGCTCATCCCTGGGGGTATGTGTGGCTCGCCCAATCTCAGTCTCGAGCTGGTGTGATGATACTCTGAGCTGCCCAATGGCCACTCTCTCTGCTGGTGCCATATATGTATCCATGTATCGTGGTCTCTGAATGAAACCATCCGCTGTCACAGTTAGGAAGTGCTCTCTGTAGTGTTGCCTCTTTGTGGGAAGAGGCTCCCGTGGTGCTATCCATGTCTCCCTGACGTGTATCTGTAGTAGGTCCTGACGGATGATCCTATTCCTTTCCGAACGAGAGAGGGTAATGTGGGGGGAAGAGAGGTCATACTGAAAAGGGGGGAGATCCGTAATGCTCATGCCATGGTCTGCTAACCATCGGTAAGTCTGTGCATACCATACTCTCTCATGCCCTGTCTCTGCCAAATGTCTAGAGCTCTCAAATGCAAGCCTGGTGAGTCGGCTAGTGGGGAGCTCTCTGACTCTCAGAATAAAGGTCACCAACTGGAAGAGGGCCTCCACTAGCATCGGTGGTGTGCCAAGCTCAGCTCGTATAATGTCATGTGGAACGGAGGGCTTGCTGCGAAGCAAGCGTGATATCATGGTGATCTGGGGCCTCTCAATCTTCGTCCACATCGCCTCTGTGATCCCTGGTGCCCATACTGCTGCTGCGTACATCAATGCGGGTGTCACTAGAGTGTCAAAGAGCCACCCCTTAGTCTGGGGCTCCTGAAAATGTGTCTGAAAGCAGCGTCTCTCCAATCCTGCAAGTGCCGCATAACCTCGCGTCAATCTATCTCTCGCAGCCTGTGCCATGGAGAATACCCCTGTGCTGCCCGAGAAGGTGATACCTAGGTAGACGTAGGAGTCCACTACCTCTATCTGTCCTCCAGCTGCTGTGAAAGAGGTGCGATGGCGTACTGTCCTGGAGGTATGGAAGATCATGACCTTGGACTTGCCAAGGTTCACTGTGAGTCCTCTCTCCATGCAAAAGGTATCGAGCGCCTGTAAATGTGACTGCAACCCCTCCTGTGACTCTGAGAGCAGGACAATGTCATCAGCATATAATAGGATATGTACTGGCGTACCTCCGATGTCTCCTCCTCTCCCTCCTGCTCACTGTATATACTCCGTGATCTAGTCGATGCAGAGACCGAAGAGAGTGGGTGAGAGGGGGCAACCTTGTTTCACACCAATGGTGCTAACAAGGCTGTCTGATAGACCGCCGGGGAAGCGTACCCTGCCTGTGACTCGTGCATACAAAGTGTGGATGGCCCATAGCATGTCTGATGGAAGCTGTAACTCCTGGAGCCTCCGTAGTAGTCTCTCTCGAGGGACCATGTCGAAGGCTTTGCGGAAATCCACAAAGCAACAGTATAGTCTCTGCTTCCTCGCCTTCGCGCTCTCAATCAAGCAACGAAGCACAAAGATGTGGTCGATGGTGGAGAAAGTGCGGCGGAAGCCTGCCTGGCCGGGTGCTCTGATCCCCGCTGCCTCAGCGTGTGTACTGAGCTCTGCCTCTAGTACTGCCCCATAGATCTTGGCCAGGATATGGCCTATCATAATAGTCCTGTAGTTCCCTGGGTCCATCATATCGCCGGACTTATGGATAGGCGTAATGGTATGCATAGCCCATGAGTCGGGTAATCCCTCAACCAAAGCACGGTTGAAGAGATGGGCGATCAAGTGGGAAACTACATCTGCTGCGTATATAAAGTGCTCTCCCTGTAGCCCCGTGTGGTCTGTTGAACGGCCATGCTGTAGCCTATGGATGGCCTGTCGTACCATGCCTGCTGTGAAGAGGGTGGATATCACCGGACGCGGTGTGGAAGGAATCGGTAATGGTGGCTGTCCTGGGACGTCATATAACCTCTGGGCGTAGGTGTGCCAAGTTGAAGGATCGGCTATGGGTGTAGGTGGACGTGGCTCACGTAGAGAGAGAGAGAGAGAGAGAGAGAGAGAGAGAGAGAGAGAGAGAGAGAGAGAGAGAGAGAGAGAGAGAGAGAGAGAGAGAGAGAGAGAGAGAGAGAGAGAGAGAGAGAGAGAGAGAGAGAGAGAGAGAGAGAGAGAGAGAGAGAGAGAGAGAGAGAGAGAGAGAGAGAGAGAGAGAGAGAGAGAGAGAGAGAGAGAGAGAGTGTTTTTACGTCTATTAGGAGGCCGAACTCGGCCTATGAGACAAATCAATGTACATGGGTGTATCTTTTGTCAATCGGAAAAGATAAAAGTGCTGAAAAAAAAAAAAGCTGGTAAGGCTGTTATAGATCTTTGTAGTATGCATGTAGAGATACCCATGAAAGTGGGAGGGGGGATGGTGAATGGAGTGCTCCATCTCAAAGGAAATTCCGCATCGGTTTGTGTCGGGTCTTCTCAATGTCCTCCATAGTCAAGACTTTGATTGGGTATCGCACATGGCGTGCGAAAATAAGTCTAATCCTCTTCTGTAATCGCCGTCTTTGTTGGGACATCCTCCTCTGCAATCGTGGATGCCTAGATCTCCCTAGGCCCCTTGCATGGTCCAGACTCTAGAGAATGGTCCAAAGCCCTCTCTAAATAAGTAATGGAAGCGCCTTCGTATCTCATAGTATGCAGAGCAATGACATATGTAATGTAGCTCCGTCTCTGGCTCCCTACGGCGTATACGACATATCCTATCCTAAGGTGGAACCCCTCTATATCTTCAAGTCTCAATCCCAAGCTGATGTGAGGATGTATGTATTTGACCAATAGCACATCGCACCCCATATGGTAAATGTGTATCCATATAACTTGGCTTGACTACAAAACCATCTGCCGTGAGTTGGAGAAGATGATCTCTATAAAAAACCATCTTTGTGCCCAACTCTTGGGTAGGCTCTTTCCATGTTCTCCTAGTATCTAGCTGAAGGATGAGGCTAGTAATCTCTATCCATGTCAAAGTGAGAGATGGAGCCTCCGGAGAGTATTGGAAGGGAGGCAGTCCGTCCATGTTAAATCCATGCATCTCAAACCATGATGTCATCTGTGCATACCAGCAAGCCGTGTCTCCCTCTAGGGCCAACTGTCGAGACGACTCAAGAGCAAGTCGGGCATATCTACCTCTGGGGTGATCCCACACGCTATGCACGAAAGACACTGATCTAGTAAGTGCCTCAATCATTGTAGGGGGGGCATGGATTTTTGCCCTAATAATCTCATGAGGTATCGAAGCCTTGGCTCTAATCATTCGGGAGATCGTAGATACCAAAGGCCTCTCCATCCCTCTACATCCATCTGTGCTTCGAGCTCTACCACGACAGCCCAACAAAAGGTCCCCAAACCTGCACTCCATAAAGCATGGCTGATGTCACAAGAGTATCAAAAAGCCAAAGTTTGGTGCGAGGTTCCTGAAATTGAACCTACGAACACAATTTCTTTAATCTGCATAGGCTCTGGGCAATCTAGATTTGGGTGCTCTCCTCATCGAAAATATGGGCCCATTGAAGACTACCCCAAGATATGTATGTGCGTCTTTATACTCCACACTCTCCTGCCCATAAGTAAATGTGCGAGCTGATCTCCTTACCCACTACTGTGTAGCATTGAACACCATAACCTTGGTTTTACCAAGGTTGATAGACAACCCACTATCTTGTGCAAATACATGTAGTGCATCCAACGTCCGTTGCATTCTTTATGGGGAATAAGCAATCAGCACAATGTCATCAGCATATAACAACAATGGGATCCAAGTTCCTGCTAGTGCTTCTCCTCTGTTCCTTAGTCGCGCAATGTAATCAGAAACCTCATCCACATACATACCAAACAGTGTAGGAGATGTTAGATATGCTCAATACTCCACCCTCATGTGACCACAAATGATCCATGGTGCTCTAAGTTGTAAGGCCCGCATTATAAGGAGAAGCCATTATGAGAGCCCGGACATTTGTGGAACCCTAACTTCCAAGTTAGATGAGGTCTATGTGTGACCGTTGATGGTTGTAGATGATCTTTGTGAGCCTAGCCGTTAGGTTAGGTAGGGCATAAACTTCGAGGCCATTGAGTTGCCATTTAAGGTGAAAATAAAGGTCCTGTGGCGTCACGCGGTTTCCCCATAGAACCTTAATGGGGGGAGTGCATAGGGGGGCTTGCCTCCTTCTGCGGGGTCTGGGGGCCCTATCCCCCCCGCCCGTAGGGCCGAGACGATAGGACTTCTAGTCGTGGAGATATTGTCGGATCATATATTTTAATGACTATTTTGTATCTCTCGACTACGTTTATCTATACGGAACCGCCTTGTAAAAGCTATATAAGCACGACTGAGGTTGAGCTTTACATAGCATTGCGCACTAGTAAGCCCTTCATCTAGAGTCCGTCTAGATCGCCATCTAAGCTCCAAAGTGGGAGCGCACGGGTGGACAACACCATCATTGTAACTGCATTACGCTCGGCAATCTGAGAATTTGAGTTCTCTATCTCTCAGTCTGCGTCTATCTTTGTCTGCGTTTTTCTCTCAACTCTGTCTACAGGTCTATTCCGTTGTACTGTTATTTTCTTACATGGTATCAGAGCTCGGGAGGCTCTGAGTGGCGCAAAAGCAGAAAAGCAGAGGTTGCAGAGGTCTGAACGACAAAAGAGAGAAGATGTCAAGCGGTGCGTCATCATCTACGACTTGGGGCCAAGGTGGTTAATCAACAGGAGTAGGTGGCGCACAAGCAGGAGCAGCAATGATGCCGGTCAACCCAACGTTGCGGATACGCCACCAGCCTTTACAGAAGGTAAACTTGATGGTATGAACTACACCCTGTGGAAGTTCAAAATCACTTCTATTCTTGATTCGTATGAGCTTTTGGAGACTGTTCTTGGGACTGATCATGAGCCCCAAGAAAGACCTGATCCAAATAATAGTGGTCAAATGATTCCTCCTGATGCTGATCTTCTTCGTGCTTGGAAACGTAGAAATGCAGATGCACTCTGTGCTTTTGTTACAAGTACTTTTGAAGTGTTCTGACTCTCATTCAACATACTATGAAGGCATGTGAAGCATGGAACATACTGAGAAATCAATATCAGACACGGATTCAGAACTTGGAGAATCGCTTGCAGCAGAACGGTTTGCTGATGGGGAGACTGCAGAGGTGTTCATCACTGGCAAGAATCTACGAGGTCAAATAGCGGGAGTAGGTGTTCAAAAGTTAAGTGAGGAGCTAGCTCCACGTTGTCTTCGAATCTGTCCACCTAAGTTTGATGGTTTGGTAATTGCTCTTAACACTCAAATCAGATCTCAACCACTAACTTTTGAAGAATTCAGTGCCTTACTCATGGAGGAGGAGCCGCAGCTCAAGGCAAGGAGTGGTGGTAGCAAAGGAGATGCTACATTCACAGCAAATGCCGAAGGAGGCAAAACAGACTCTTCAAAAGATGGAGACAAAAAGAAGAACGGCAAAAAGAAGTTCAAGGGAGAGTGTTTCCACTGCAAGAAGAAGGGACACAGAATCCAAGAGTGTCGCATCAAGAAGGAAGAAGAGAAGAGTGGCTCTTCAAAAGGTGGCAAGGGCAAGGAGTCTGCCAACACAGCAGAAACAGAGCTTGAGTAGAGGAGGTGTGCTCCTCGGCTGAAGATTCAGGAACAGATGACTCATGGGTGTTGGACAGTGGTGCATCTCGTCACATGACGAGTAGAAAAGACCTTTACAGTTCCTTACAGCCTCTAAAGGAACCCATCACAGTAAAGGTAGGAAACAATGCAAGATGTCTTGCAGAGGTTGAAGGTACAGTTTTTTTTCGTTCTCTAATGGAGATATCAGAAAGCTTTCAAATTTGTTATATGTTCCACAAATAAAACGAAATCTACTTTAAGTAGCTTCTATAACTGATCAAGGTCATCAGGTATCTTTCAGTAAGACAGGAGCTAAGATTATGGACAGTAACAACAACATTGTTGGGATTGGCATAAGGAGGAACAACCTGTATGAGTTGTGTGCTCTTACAACCACTACAAACGTGGGCACAAGTAAGCTATGGCATGAGAGATTCGGGCACATTGGATACCCTGTACTGAAGGAGATGCATCGCAGGGGTATGGTTGCACACCTACCATCGATTGCAGAAATGAAGGAACCATGTGAAGCTTGCATGATGGGCAAGCAACAAAGGAAGGCGTTTCCACAAGAAAGCAAGAACAGGGCAAGCTATCCTCTAGAGTTGGTGCATGCTGACTTGTGCAGAAAAATGCCTACACAGGCCTTGGGCGGATCTTCCTACTTCATGTTACTTGTCAACGACTATAGCTGGAAGATGTGGGTGTACTTGCTTCGCGATAAGGCTCAAGCTTTTGGTAAGTTTAAAGAATGGCTTCAGCTTGTTGAAACTGAAATAGGGAAGAAGATGAAGAAATTCAGGACAGATGGTGGTGGTGAGTTCACATCAATAGAGTTTGAAGATTTCTGCAAGAGTAAGGGAATCAAGCATCAACTCATAGTGGCACATAGTCCTCAATAGAACGGTGTTGTAGAACGTCGGAATCGAACCATCATGGAGATCGCAAGGTGCATGTTGAAAGGAAAGGGTTTGCCTAATCAGTTTTGGGCAGAGGCTGTCAACACTGCTGTCTACATCTTGAACCGAAGCTACACCAAGGCACTTGATGGAAAGACTCCACAAGAAGCCTACACTGATAAAAAACCTTCTGTTTCCCATTTCAAAGTATTTGGAAGTGAATGTTATGTACAGCTTCAACCAAAAAGGTCGTGGAGATAAGCTATTGTCCTACTGAAGAAAATGGAGCAGACATCTTCACCAAGGCTCTTGGGAGAGAGCAACTTCTTCGACACTTTCCAAAGCTTGGGATTGGACCAAGGAGGTAGTTCACCGTAGGGTGGACATTGAGGGGGGGTGTTAGATATGCTCAATACTCCATCCTCATGTGACCACAAATGATCCATGGTGCTCTAAGTTGTAAGGCCCCCATTATGAGGAGAAGCCATTATGAGAGCCCGGACATTTGTGGAACCCTAACTTCCAAGTTAGATGAGGTCTATGTGTGATCGTTGATGGTTGTACATGATCTTTGTGAGCCTAGCCGTTAGGGTAGGTAGGGCATAAACTTCTAGGCCATTGAGTTGCCATTTAAGGTGAAAATAAAGGCCCTGTGGCTTCGCGCGGTTTCCCCATAGAACCTTAATGGGGGGAGTGTAGAGGGGGGCTTGCCCCATTCTGCGGGGTCCGGGGGGCCTATCCCCCCGGCCCGTAGGGCTGAGACGATAGGACTTCTGGTCGTGGAGATATTGTCGGATCATATATTTTACCGACTATTTTGTATCTCCCGACTACGTTTATCTATACGAAACCGCCTTGTAAAAACTATTGAAGCACGGCCCAGGTTGGGCTTTACATAGCATTGCGCAGTAATAAGCCCTTCATCTAGAGTCTGTCTAGATCGCCATCTAAGCTCCATAGTGGGAGCGCACGGGTGGACAACACCATCATTGTAACTGCATTATGCTCGACAATCTGAGAATTTGAGTTCTCTATCTCTAAGTCTGCGTCTATCTTTGTCTGCGTTTTTCTCTCAACTCTGTCTAAAGGTCTATTCCGCTGTGCTGTTATTTTTTCTTACAGGAGATAGTCCCCATAACTGATATGTATAATGCCATAATCCCCCAAGCAAACTCTAGGGGTACCCCCATGGTTTGCAATCACCTCATCAATCTAGCTTTGGGCACTGTATCGAATGCTTTGCGGAAGTCCACAAAGCTACAATATATCCGTCTCCCATGGGACCTTCCCTCCTCAATAATGGTGCATAGAGTCAAGGTATGATCAAGAGTAGAGAAGCCTCTCCTAAAACCTGCATGGCTTGCTGCTCGTATGCCCTCTCTCTCTCTGCCCATTTGTTCAACTGCTTCTCAAGAATAGATGCATACAACTGTGCTAGTGTGTGACCAATCATGATAGTACGGTAGTTCCCAAGCTCCATAGGGTCTCCTGCCTTCAAGATAGGCACAATAGTGGACAAGCTCCAAGTCTCAAGCATACCCTCGCATGTTGCACGATTGAACATCATAGCGAGAAGCTCTGCAAGCACATCTCAGGCATGAATAAAATGCTTAGCCATTAACCTAGCATGATCATAAGCTCTCCTAGTCCTCATCCTGTCAATGGCTTTCCTCACCATCTTTGCGGTAAAAAAGTAAATGCATGTGGACATGCCTCCGATGGATCCGGAAGAGGTGGCTGATCCCAAGCTTTGTATAGAGATGTTGCATACCGCCCCCAAACCTCTATAAAAGTAATAGCTAGGGCGGGAGAGGACTCATTAAAAAGTCGCCAAGCCTCTGCCGAATCCTGACTCAAAAATAGCTGATATAACTCGCTTGGCAAGGAACGCTCTCTTCTTCCGCCGTACAAGACGACGGAAAGCAATATGTGAGTGTATGTGAGTAGTGACTCCCAAAGAAACCTCTCTGTAGTCTGGCTCTCAACTCTCTGCACTCCTCATCATGCCAATTGTTCTGAGGCGTAGTCCCAGATCCTCGTCTCTTCTCTGGCTGAGCATGTGGATATGCCTCCTTGGGTGCATCATGTAGAGTCTCTATCAAAATATGGGTAAGCTCATCGAGAGGTTGCCTTGACTCCTATGTATATAGGCATCTATAAATGCCTTCCATGTAGACAGACTCGGTCTTTGAAGTGAAAGAATACCGGGTATGACCTCGTGTTGGTGGCCTTTGAGCCGTGGTAAACTGAAAAGAGACATCCAATGTCAACAGGGTATGATCCACTCTTACTCCAATAGGCGGAGGGCCTACTATGAAGTCCTCAATATAAGGAAGAAAGCTCTGCATAGTCATAATATAGTTCACTGTGTTAGCCCCGTGACGATGCGGGAAACAACTGGGAATCTCTGTAAGCCATACAGTATGGTTAAACCATGTGCAGTACCCATATCTACTAGGGGTCTCCCACCATATCCTGAGAGTGTCTGTCTAGTCCCATGCCCATTGTATCTAGCTACTGCAACATCTCCTCTGAGGTATCATAGAAGATTATCTGATGATTGCCTGTTCAGGCATTGAAGTTTCCCAATAGAATGATGTCTTCATCTCTAGAGAATTCCCATATATCCTCATCGAGTATAGAGAAAGGAGACTCTGCTCTAGGTGAAGCATAAGTGGACGTACTTAGAGCAAAGTAGCATACATCAATATAGAGAAATTTGCTCGTATCAGCTTGCAATCTGACCTAGATATACCTAGTATGCTCCTCTCTCCTAATGATATATACAAGCGGCTTCAACTCCTCTCTGAAAAGAATTGCTACTCCCCCATATCCTTGGCTCCCGTACTCAAGCCTTGCCTCTGTTCGATGAGCTGTCTCCCATCTATGGCTTGCCACTCGTGGCATCATCTGTCCTGGTGCCTGGTGTGTCTCTGTATAAAACACTATGTCTCTATTTTTGAAACCATCCTCAAATGCACCCACATCAAGTTTAAGAGACCCATTGCAATTCCACACTGCCATTTTAAGTGAGGTCCCATAGGTCATCAACCGTCATGTGGAGTGGCGCTCTACGATGACTACCCTTCCATCTCTATAGAAAGCTACCTTTCCTTTGTCCCTTGCTGTCTGGCATGACTCCCTTCATGTGAGCAAGTTGTGATAATGTGAGCTTAGAGTGTGTCTTCTTTTCAAAGACTCCTCCTTTGTCTCAAGGGTTGGAAAACGCAAGATGAGGGCTCGCTCCTTCAATGTCTCTCCAACACAACCACTTCTTTTGCCCACTCTCCATGCCTTTGTGCGTGTAGGTTTGTCTACTCCCATCAACTCCATAAGCCCTTTCACTTCCTCCTCTACTCTTATCTCCATCTTTGAGACCTGTAACTCTCACGTGTAAAGCACGCGAGCATCTCCGTTCCTCCTCGAGAGAGAGAAGAATGAAAGAAAGAAAGTGATATTAACGTCTTCCAAAGGCCAAACTTTGCCTATGAGACAAAACCATGTACAATTGTAGTAACCCTGTGTAGAAATAAAACAGAATAGTACTTGCTACACAAAACTGTGTAGGCTGAAAAAGGTTGGAAACAACCACAGGATAGTGTATCGGGTGGTGGAGAGGTAGTGGGGATAATGTAGTGTTATGTGGGGAGATGTGGCTCTGACTCTACAGATAATGGCCACGTAATACATGGGGGCCCCATGACGGGAGTGAATATGTATTTCCGAACTACAGATAATGGGTGCAGTTGGGTGGAGTAGCCGTACATCGACGACGGTCTAAGTGCCTCTTGAAGGAAGGCTACCCAAGTGGTGGTGATGCGCCTGAGCTCCATTGTGTGGTCATGGGCTATCATGATGCGTGAGATATCCTCCTGGTATAGTCGTGGTTGTCCATATCCAGCCCTATGTGGTCGACGTCGCACTCTCTGAGATGCTGCCTGCTCGAGCGTGAGCCCTATGCCTCTGGAAGGCGACCCCGTTTGATGTAGCCCATCTCGCTAAAAGAATTGAGTAATGATCTGCTGGGTACTCACCTGTGTCTGATGTGTGGGCTGTAGTGAACGCTCTCGTCTCTCATATGCTGTCGTGAGGAAACGTCCCAACCTCCGCTAGTCTCCAATGGTCATGCACAACTGTAGTGACTCCTCTATGTGGAATTGTGCTCGTAGATCTGATTATGCTCGGCATGTGGTAACAAAATGCTCCTCACTCTCTATCTCTGTATGGCATAGTGGGCACCACCTCTTCTCTCTAGGGACTCCCCTGGTTCGACCACTCTCGATCTCGAGCTGATGTGATGAAACTCAAAGCTGCCCAATGACGACTCAGAGGTGGTGTGGTAGGTATGTCTGCATGTATCACTGAGTCTCAATGAAGCCCTAGTCTGGGATCTATAGAAAATGCTCGCGGTAGTGGAGCATTTTCGGTGGCAATGTATCCCTAGGGCTAATCCATGTCCTCTGTATGTATGTATGCCATATCTCCTGTTGAATGACCCTATTTCTCTCTTGGTGGGAGAGCGAATAGGTGGGGGCCTGTAAGTTGTAGTGCAGTGGTGGTAGTTTGTCTATGTCAAACCCATGATGGGCCGGCAAGTCTTGTGTCTATGCGTAGCATGAGGAGGTGTCTCTTGCTAATGCCATGTCGCGTGATGCCTGGAAAGCTCCATAGGTGATGCACTTTGTGTCCATGCTTTGGATCCTATGTAATAGGCATACTGTCTAGAACAGTGCCTCTACTAGCATCGGTGGTGCAGCTAGCTCTGCTCTGATGATATCATGGGGTATCGAAGGCTTGCTGCGGATGAGTCTGGCAATCATGGAATCTGTGGCCTCTCCAATGCTGTCCATGTTGATGTAGCTAATCCTGGCCCCCATATGACTGCTCCATACACGAGCGTTGGTGTAACCAAAGTGTCGAAGAGCCACCCCTTTGTGCGGGGCTCCTGAAAGTGTGCCTTGTTGCATTGTCTCTCCATCAATGCTAGTGCTGCGTATCCACGTGTGATGCCATCCTAGGCTTCCTCAGACATAGAGAAAACCGTAGAGGCTGCTCTGAACGTCACTCTGAAATAGACATATGATCAAACTACTTCAATCGGTCCTCTTGCTTCTATGAAAGAACTATGTCTCCTCACCTATGCTGATGTATGAAAATCATAACCTTGGTTTTATCGAGGTTCACAGATAGCCCTCTATGTATGCAGAAGTTGTCTAGGTCGCGTAGGTGGTGTTGTAGATCTTCTGCGGACTCTGAAACTAGTACAATATCATGAGCATATAAGAGAATATGAATAGTGGTCCCTTGTACCTCAACGCCCTCCCCTCGTTGCTGTCGTATGAAGTCCATTATCTCATCAATGTGTTGCTTCACTGTGTTGGTGCTAGCAAGTGAGTGGGATAAGCCACCTGGACATCTAACTCTACGAGATACTCTCTCATGTAAGGCGTAGATCCCCCATATCATCTCATCCGGAGCTCCGATATCGAGTGGGTGTCTGAAGAGTCTCTCCTTGGGGACTCTATCGAAGGCTTTGCGGAAGTTCACAAGGAAGCAATATAATCTCCTCTTCCTCACTCTTGCCTGGTCGATTAGGCATCTCAGAGTGAAGATGTGGTCAATGGTCGAGTAATCTCGTCTGGAATCTGCTTGTCTTGGAGCCCTGATACCCTCTCTCTCGATGAGAGTGCTCAACTGTGTCTCTAGCAATGCCCCATGTAATTTGGCCAATATGTGGCCAATCATGATTGTTCGATATGTAGTTGGATCCATAACGTCGCCTGACATATGAATGGGCACTATGGTGTGCTCAGTCCATGAGTCAAGAAACCCTTCAACCACTGCATGGTTGAAGAGGTGGGCAATGAGCGGTGCCAGAGTCATGCATTCGTAGATGAGGTGCGTTGCCTATAAACTGAATTGGTCATGGGCTCTGCCCATGCTATAAATCCGAAATAGCGCGGCTCATGATAGTGGGTGTGAAGAAGTAAGAGGTGGTGGGGCGTGAGCTCTACGGCTTTGGAATCGGGGGCTGGTATGGGATCTGGTATAGGCTCTGTGCATAGCCATGTGACTCTGCAGATAATGGCCACCTAATAAAGGGGGGATCCATGGGGGAGTGAATGTGTATACCCTAACTGCATATGATGGGTGGATGTGGGTGGAGTAAGTGATACATCTGTGGCGGTCTGAGTACCTCCCGAAGGAAGGCTGTCCAAGTGGTGGTGATGCGCCTATGCTCCATTATGTGGTCGTGGGCTACCTTGATGCATGAGATATCGTCTTGGTGGACTCGTGGTCGTTGGTACCCATCAAGTGCTCCTCACTCTCTATCTCTGTATGGCATAATGGGCACCACCTCTCCTCTCGAGGGACTCTCGTGGCCCAACCCCTCTCCATCTCGAGCTGATGTGATGAAACTCAAAGCATCTGCTCTTGTCTCTCATATGCGGCCCTGAGGAAGCGTCCCATCCTCCGTTGGTCTCCAGAGTCCAGTGGTCTCGCACGCTGGAGTGACCCCTCTATATGAAATTGTGCTCCTAGGTCTGAGTGTGCTGGGCATCTGTAACCAAGTGCTCCTCTCTCTCTCTCTATCTCTATCGGGCATAATGGGCACCACCTCTCCTCTCGAGGGACTCTCGTGGCCCGACCCCTCTGGATCTCGAGCTGATGTGATGAAACTCAAAGCTGCCCACAAGATCTGCCTTGATGATATCATGGGGTACAGATGATTTGCTGCGGATGAGTCTGGCAATCATGAGAATCTGCCGTCTCTCCAATGCTGTCCATGCTGATGCGGCTAACCCCGGTCCCCATATGGCTCTGCTCCATACATGAGTGTTAAGGTAACCAAAGTGTCGAAGAGCTACCCCTTCATGTGGGGCTCCTGAAAATATGCCTCGTGGCACTCTCTCTCCATCAAAGCTAGTGTTGCGTATCCTCATGTGATGGGATCGAAGGCTTCCTAAGACATGGAGAAAAACTGAGAGGCTACTTTGAATGTCACTCCCAAATAGACATATGATCGGACTACCTCGATGGCTCTGCCTGCTGCTGTGAAAGAATTGTGCCTCCTCGCATGTGCTGATGTATGGAAGATCAGCATATGGTGGTTCACTGATAGCCCTCTATGTGTGCAGAAATCCTCTAGGTGGTGTAAGTGATGCTGTAGACCCTCTGAAACCAACACAATATCATCAACATATAAAAGAATGTGGACAATGGGTCCTTGTCCCTCAATGCCCTCCCCTCCCTGCCGTCGTATGAAGTCCACTATCTTGTCAATGTATATGCCAAATAGGGTGGGCGAGAGAGGGCATCCTTGCTTCACCTCGATGGTGCTAACAAGTGAATTGGATAGGCCACTTGGGCATTTTACTCTACCCGATACTCTCTCATATAATGCGTAGATTCCCCATATCATCTCCTCTGGAGTTCCAATATCAAGTATACATTTGAAGAACCTCTCCTTGGGAATCGTGATGAAGGCTTTGCGGAACTCCACAAAGCAGCAGTATAGTCTCCTCTTCTTCACTCGTGCTTGGTTGATTAGGCATCTTAGGGTGAAGATGTGGTCAATGGTAGACTAGTCTTGTATGAAACCTGACTGTCCTAGACCCTTGATACCTTTCCTCTCGGCGAGAGTGCTCAACTCTGTCTCTAGCACTGCCCCATATAACTTGGCCAGTATGGGGCCAATCATGATTGTCTAGTATGCTGAGGCCATGAGTCAAGGAACCCTTCAACGAGTGCTCGGTTGAAAAGGTGGGCAATGAGCTTTGTAAGAGTCGTGCATCCGCATATGAGATGCTCTGCTTGTAAACCAAATTGGTCATGTGCCCTGCCATGCTATCGACGAGCAATGTCGCGTCACCATAGTCGATGTGAAGAAGTCAAATGTAGTGGGACGTGAGCTCTATGGTCAAGGAATGGAGGGGTGGTCTGGGATCTGGTATAGGCTCTATGCATAGCTAGGCCATGTGCTCGGGTCTCGAATGGGTGGCTGCAGTCTCCTCTCTCTTAGATGTCACCACTCAATTGCACTGTCCCGGCTGATGAGCAAGTGATAGATATCCCAATATTGTCTCTCCTCCCATTCCCGCCGCTTGCTGCGGGTAAGGCTCTGCATGCGGGTAAGGCTTTGCATGCGGCACTCTGCCTGTGTCTGTGTGTAATGTCCCCTCTCTGCTCTAATATCCGTAGATGCTTCCTTAGCTCCCGATATATATATATATATATATATATATATATATATATATATATATATATATATATATATGTGTGTGTGTGTGTGTGTGTGTATGTATGTATGTATGTATGTATGTATGTATGTATGTATGTATGTATGTACGTACGTACGTACGTACGTACGTACGTACGTACGTACGTACGTATGTATGTATATACATATAGGGAGGGAGGGAGAGGGGGGGGGGGGGGGGGGGGAGAGGGGGAAAAAAAAGGGGGGGGGGGGGGGGGGGTGTGCAATGTAAGTGTGTTAGTAAAGACTTTCTAGTCGATATAAAGATACAAGAACCCGAGAAGAGGCTGATGCTGGGCAACATATTGAATAACACAATTGAATGAGGTATAGTCCTTCATTCTAGAGGTAATTGAGCATCAGCTTGTCTTGAAGCTCTTCAATGTCTTCTATGGGGGACACACACACACACACACACACACACACACACACACACACACACACACACACACACACATATGCATGTGTCACGTATGTACGTATGTATGTATGCATGCATACATGTATGTATGTATGTATCATTGTATGAATGTATGTATGTGCATGTGCGGGGTACATGGAAGACATTGACAGCTTCAGCCATGAACCAATGCTCGATTACCTCTGAGGAGGAGGAATATACGTGATGAGATTGTATTATTCACACACATAAACATACATACATATGTCATACATACGTACATACACACATATATATATATATATACATATATACACACATGCTGTATACATACATACATGCATAAATACATACATACATACATACATACATGCATGCATACATGCATGCATGCATGCGTGCATGCATGCATACATATGCACATACATATGCATACATATGCACATACATACATCACATATGCATGTATATATGTATGCATATATGTATGTTATTAGCTTATATATATATATATATATATATATATATATATATATATATATATATATATATATATATATATATATATATATATATATATATATATATATATATATATATATATATATATATATATATAGGAGAACACACACTCATGCATACATACATACATACATACATACAATCATACATACATACATACATACATACATACATACATACATACATACATACATACATGCATGCACATATCTAGGTCCATAATCTTCATTTGAGTAGCACTCTTGTTGGAAATAGCATAATTTAATGGCTGTCTCATTTTGGAGCTCCAACCTAAAAATTCTCATGGGTTAAACAAAAAGCTTTTATATTTCAGGATGATTTTTAACCTCCTAACACATGCACCTAGATCTGCCATATTGAAAGGCAATGTGACCCCTCGCAAAAAGACCATCCCATTGGATGATTTGCACCTCTTATCTGTACCACCGTGCGTTTTTTCTTTTGAAGCTTTAGGTGAAATTTAATTACAATACAAATGTGAAACAATACAAATCGTTTCATAATAGAAGCATTGCTATTTACCCACTATCTATTGAAAGACTAGTTATTTTCGAGCACAAATTTATGGTTATAGTTGGTGCGCTTGTGCATATCTTTTTATGTATGAATTGTTGTGTGTACCAGATTTTGTGTTTGGAATATGGCATCATCCCTTCTCTGCCACACTTTGAATTTTGACAACTTAAGTTTGCACATTTTTTTCAGATGCTCTAACTCTACTAATTAAAGAGGAATATGCATTTCTAATGATGGCCACTACTTTGTCTTTTGGAGTATTGGCATACCATCTTTTAATCGTACCTTTTCTATAGATCTCAATCACTGCCCATATTGACAAGTCTGTTCGGCCTTCTTAAATTCACATTAACTTCACAACGAAGGTGAGTCTTTGAGCTTTATTGGAGCGCAAGTATTAATAGTTACCAAAATGAACAATTGCATCTGGATGTGCACACTGAGTCGTGGCTATTGTTCCCATATCTTCTCTACTATCTTTTTCTCTTAGTATATGCTGCTGATGTTGCGTGCATAGACATAGCTTTTGTTCTTCTTCCATTAATGCCACTACTAGTACTTCACGTATATACTTCGCGATGACAACCATGAAGCTTGGCATTCTCTCCGATTGTTATGCTAATTAGCTTCTTGTCTGAGTGCAAGTTAAACAGCAGGTACTTTCTAAGAAAATCGATGACGTATGCAAATTAGGCTATTTCTTATTGATCAATCGACTGATTAATATTACAGCTATGTATACTTTTTGGTATTAGCATGCACACTTGCTCCTTAAATCTCCGAAGAAAGCTTGAAAATCAAAGGTTTGATTCTTTGTGTGTGCAACTCTCCTCCCATCCATTATATCCTCTTGCACCCAAGTTAGTAAAGATATGGAATGCTCTGGTGTGGACATGTGGCCATCATGCACACTCATTCCCATTACCCCTTACCTTAGGATATGCCTCGAGCCAGGGATCTTGGCTAACCTTAGCCCTTGTCCCACACATGATGTAGAATTAGCATATTCTTTTGCTCTATTAGCTGCATGGTGCATCTTGGCTTTAGCTATTTCTAAATTTGCTTGGAGATTTGCTAGGTACTCCGAAGCACTGAGACATTTCTTTGGCATTCCTATGGTATTGGAGGAGTAGGATTCATGCCATAATTCATCTCAAAAGTAGACATTCGAGTCACTTTATGAGGTCTATTATCATAAGCAAACTCTACTAATGGCAAATAACTATCCTAATCTGTATGCCTCTTAGACACTTATGCCCTTAACATGTCCTCTAAAATCTGATTGACCTTATCGGTTTGACCATCTGACTCTAGATGGTCACCGCTACTCATTTTTAATGACACTTTCAATTTGTCAAAGACAAACTTCTAGAAGTGCCCTGTGAAACTAACATCCCTATCTGGATTTATGGATGTCGGTAACCCATGCGACTACTAGGATAGCGTCCTGCCTCCATTGGCTTTGCAGTATCTCCATTATGAAGTCCATGGATACATTATTCGGATTGTGTGCTAGAATCTGTAAAGGATGTAAAAGTTTTGGTATCTTAACCCTTTTTGCTTTGTTGACTTGACTCGTAAAGCATTGTCGAACATATGCATGGACACCTTTGGCTAATCTAGGCCACCAAAATGTTCTTCTAACTAGTTGAATGGTCTTGTGCCAGGATGCCTTGCACAAGGAACATCATGATTATCATGCATGACTTCTCTTCTCAAATCTTTAGAATCTGGAATGCAAACCTTTTTTAACTATTCCATTCTTTATTGAGAAATTGGAATACGGACTTGTTTGCGTTACTAGAGGAAGAAGCATATGGAACTCTGCTTAGTCTCCTATTAGAGTCGTCACTGATGGCTCTAATGGTCTCTAACAAATGTGGATCTTGCACATGTGCTTCCTTTATCTCTTGAAGCAATGATTTTTCTGGAACTGTAAAGCTCATTTGATATATTATACAAAATAATACATTAGCTACAATATTCTCTTTGCCTCTTCTATATAGGATTTCCATATGAAACTCTTGCATGAGCTTAGCCCAACGAGCCTGCCAGCCTCGAAGATCTGTATGACTACAAAAATACTTGAGTGTATGGTGATCCGTGTATACCTTAAAAGTCTGCACCGTAAAGATAGTGCCTCCAAACTTTAAGAGCATGCGGCACTGCATGCAACTCTTATTCATGCACTGCCAATCGCGCTATGCACTAAGCTTTTTGCTCTTAAAAACTATTGGCCTACCATCTTGGCTCAAAATTGCCCATGGGCTATGCCACTAACATCTATCTCCAACTCAAACGGCTTCTGTGGATCTACCACTTTGAGTACTCGAGCCTCTAAAACCACTTGTTCCAAAGTATCAATACTGTCTTGTTGCTCTTGCTTCCTTGCAAAAGGTACTTTGCCTCAAAGCAGATTCGTCATAGGTGTTGCTATTGATGAATAAGATGAAATGAATTTGATAAAAACTGGAAGGTCCTAAGAATGGATGAAGCTTCCTCTCATTTTGAGGAGTTGGCCATGCCACTATAACTAAGACCTTCTTGGGATCGGCTGAAACTACATGCCCTAGATATTCTTATCTCAGAAGAAATAACCGAGTCTTATGTGTATTTACAAACAATTGATTTTCTTTTAACTTATTTAATACTAACCTTAAATGACTCTCATGCTCATGTACAAGCCTACTATATAGTGTACACTAACAAGTCATCTACAAAGTCCACAACAAATTTACCAATGAACGGACGTAAAATAACATTCATTAACATCATAAAAGTAGCAAGTGCATTATTCAAATTTTCGTGAAACCACCATGTGAGTCCTTGTGCAGACTAGATGCATAGGGCACTAGATTGTCATAGAGGAAAGGAATCCTCAATAAGATGGTGGATACCATTTGATGATAATGGATGCAATTACAAGGAAATAGGTCACAAGCAAATAGGTCATCTGTATGTATAGCAGAACCTCTCAGTGATCATTGAGGGAAAACGTCCCTCCATCACATGTTTTATTCCCTCTATCATGTAGTATGCCTTGTCAAGTGCTATCCACATTGTATGCAAAACATGGCGACAAGTAGAGACTCATCTTATGGTGGGGCCAAGTCATTTCTAGGACCACAACATTGGCCACCATGTGGAAATCTTTTCTCTATTATTATTATTATTTTAAGTTTTGGTTTATTTATTATTGTTTTTCAAAATTGACTTTTTGTTTGATTGCTTATTTAAATTTTTGTCTTTCTTTTAATTACAATTAAAAAAAAATATTTTTCTTTTTTATTTGTACATAGTTTTTATGACTTACCTTAATCTTACTCTTTTGCGGAATCTCTTGGTGTTGTATTCTTATGTATGTGTTTGTGTTCTTTATTTTTAGTGAGTGAGTGCAAATAATCTGAACTTATGAATATATGTATGAATACCAAGAAAATTTTGTATGTAATGGGCCAGCACATGCATGTACACACACACTGAGTTGTTAGGGACGGGATTTTGACTTCTGACTTCTGATAGGATTCTGAGCTCTTACGGGTCCGACAAAACATTTCTGTCATTTACGGATGCGACTTTGTTTTAACATAAATTAAAAAAGAAAAGCATATATACCCATAAAAACATATTAGAAATAAATGATCTATCCATATAACATGATTCATATATAAAATGGACATGCAAACATGCCTATGGATGAACCATTCGACTACTGAATATGGCAAAATGCAAACTTCTAGATTTAAGTAGAGGAGTGATGCTCCCAAATATGTATACATGTTGGCTCCAACATCAAATGCATATCTCACTACATGTATACATTATAGATATGCAGGCTACAGCCATCATGATTCAAGTACATGCCTATGGATGAACCATTCGACTACTGAATATGGCAAAATGCAAACTTCTAGATTTAAGTAGAGGAGTGATGCTCCCAAATATGTATACATGTTGGCTCCAACATCAAATGCATATCTCACTACATGTATACATTATAGATATGCAGGCTACAGCCATCATGATTCAAGTCTCATATTATGCTGTACAGGTTGAAGATGTCTGTCCACATGTGTATATGGGTTGGAGCCTGACACTAGTTGTACTCTCTACTCTCTATAGTCTCCCTGCACATGTCAGCATGCTGCACTGCTGTTGAATAGCCAGAGAATGTATGT
This sequence comes from Ceratopteris richardii, assembly GCA_020310875.1. Classification (NCBI taxonomy): domain Eukaryota; kingdom Viridiplantae; phylum Streptophyta; class Polypodiopsida; order Polypodiales; family Pteridaceae; genus Ceratopteris; species Ceratopteris richardii. Next base: position 27,863,724 of record CM035406.1, read on the forward strand.
TTTAGGCTTTAGAATGTCTCATAACCAGAGATAGGACAAGAGAAATCTAGGGCCTGGGCAGAAGAAGAAGGCTGGTTAATAATGCGATGCTATCGTGTTATAGCTATGGAAGCCTGGCAAAGGTTAGGAAAAAAGGTTATGGACGAGTCCAGATCCAATTATCGCGCGCGCGCGCGCGCGCACACACACACACACACACACACACACACACACACACACACACACACACACACACACACACACACACACACACACACACATCCATGTACACATACACATGTACTCACACATGCATGCACATGTAGCTTATTAAATGTGCTTCCACCTTCCTGTGCACACATCTGTGCAGGAATGTCTGACTATCCTTTTCAAATGTGAAAAGAATGGGACAACACTGAACGGGGCATCTGGAGACTGGATAGGACAATGTGTAGTGCATGAACAAGCTGAGTTGAAAGGACTTCTGAGCTCATGAGGTATATCTTGTTCTACCAATCACTGTAGACCAGTTAATACATTTGAAACTCGGGAGTCCCTCATCTAGCTGAATGGTATTGAAACATTCAATGCCGCAAACCAAACACACTATTTGCACCTGACTGCCTTGACTGGAATTGCATTTTGGTGATTAGAAGTTCCTTTCTAAGTTTTATATTATTCACACTACTCTTGTGAATGGATGTTGGAGGAAGTGTTTGGTAAAGGTCTTCAACCACAATCATTTGATACCACCCTAAGTAGACGTTCCAAACTAAAGTTAATGATGAGCAAGCGAACAAATGAAGTATGTGCAACCTAAATAATAGTCTGTGACTGCCTGCAAATCCAGATTATCATTAAACAGCTCACCAACAATCATATTAATATATCAACTTGTTGGTTTGCATGTATCCAGGTTACTTTCATGTTTGATTAGAATATGCTTACAAATCTAGTGTAACATTCCAATAAATAGAAATATCACGAGTGTTCATTTGAAGTATTTCAAGCTGCACTTCACACCACATCCCATTGTGGTTTGCCAGATTGAGACTTGAGTCTGCTTTGCTACATCCAATGAATGAGCAATGATAGTTCTTGTTCCAGCCATTGTTCATATTAGAGAGCTGTATCCATTCACAGAGGGCTGCAATGAAAGAATGAGGCCTCACATCTAATGCATTGAACCTTTAAGGTACTTTTTGACCATACTTTTGGCTGGGATAGAAACAACAGCTTCTGCGACCTCACTCTCTTATAGTCTATATCTTATCTCAACTGGTCTTGAATTCCACAGGGATCTCAGGTGATTGTACTCTTTTTGCATTCAAACCCCTGAAAAAGCATAAACATTTGGATCTTCTTGTTCCATTGTTCTCTCGGGGCTTGCTTCAGATTATACAAACTATGTTCAGTTTCAGCACACCAAATTTTTCCTGTCAGGCAGACAAATCCTTCCTATAGCTTTTCTCATCAAGGTCATCCTGCTCGAAAGTTGTTTGAACTCCAGCAATTTTATATCAAAAGCAGTGAGCACAAATGACACGGAGTGGTTATTTTATCCATATATCCTGTGAAGTGGATTCCATAAACAGAATGTCAACCTTACTGAGTTCATATTGTCTATATACAAATTTGTCACCAACTTCTTGGGCACAAGCGGAGATTTTCGGAATTTTGCTCTTAGTACTAATTTTGGGCTCCCATACTCTCCAAATCTAGACCTTTGAACTTCGATTGTTTTTCAGAAGAGAATGCAAAAATCAATAAATCAACTTGTCTAATGACGACTGGAAGTTTCAAGGATGGGTGTTAAATTTAAACTAATAGTGTATCTGTTGGACTTTTCAGTGCTGGATTAATATTGGCTTCTTGGCTTCTCACTTTAGGGTGAGTTACTTGCTAAACTCGGTTTCACTCATGTTGATTCTTGTTTATATGTGCAGCAACTCTCTAATATAGTGTATTTGTTTGTTAGAGTAAAAAATGCAGAGACATTATGCTTGGGCTTAGTGGCTATTGCTGTGTTCCTTGTAGTGATGCCACTGTTTAAAGCAACAGCAGGGATTTTACTGCAAATGACTCCAGGAACTATGTCATCATCGATTCTTAACAAGTGTCTTAGACAGGTATTGCTTTGATCACATGCATTTTTTTTTTTAAATTTTGCCCTACTAGGAGTGTCTGTAGCACTTTCCATGTTTTTGGTGCTGATATATATCGGTGGTGATGTGTGTGAACACACTTGAGACCGCCGCGGCACTTTTTCCCCTCTTTAGGAGGTTTCTTTTCTCGGACTTGTATATATGCCTATAAGCCTAACACGTTACTTATCTTTGTGCATTCACTTGGTAATTCTTTCAGTGTTGTGTTGTGCTCCAAGTTTCTTTTTCTTCTTTGTGTTGTTCGTGTGCTTCCGTAGACCTCAAACTCCAACAATTGGTATCAGACAAGGTACCACTTTAAACCTGTCAAGAAATGAGGCTCGTATTGCTTACCTCCAAGGCTTTGAAAATAGTTGGAGAGAGAGCATATGAATGAATGAGATTCTATGGACAATTTTTTGACGAAGATCAAAGATTTGAAGGATTTGATTTGCGGAGATGAAGTCTTGCCAGATAGTTCACTTGTGGAGACTCCTCTTAACGGTCTTTCATATTCATATCAGAGTTTTGCTTCTACTATACGATTGATGATGAAAGGCAATCCAAATGCCTTAACATTTGAGGAGTTAGTCTCTGTTTTGTTGCAAGAAGATCAGTCGAGCAAGAAGAGGTCCATTATGCATGCTTGATCAAGCTTTCATAGCTAGTTAGAAACGAAAAGGTAAATGGAGCTCATCTACTAGTAAGCAAAATTTTTTTAATGTTGCAAAGCTGAAGATGGAAGACAAAGATGAGAAGAAAATAGAAAAGAAGAAATAATTTTGCAAATACTGTAAGGGATATGATCATGTTATAAAGAGTTGTCCATAAATGGCTCCAAAAGAGGCAAAGAAGAAAGAGGTTAGAATGGTTGTTGCACAGGCCTCCACACCTAAAACATAGTCGGCTAATCTTGTTCAGAATGAAGAGTGGGCATCTACTATGGTATGCAGCTATTAATCATCTTCTCATGAGCTATTACTCATCTTCTCATGAGCAGTGTATGTTTGCAGTAGACTTAGATGTTTGGTACTTTGATAGTGGGGCAACCAAACATATTACCTCGCAACCTCGCAACGAAGATTCTTTATTTCACTTGAGCCTGCCCCTACAGGGAATACTATCACATGCGCTAACAACTCCTCTTGTCTTGTAATGGGAGTTACTAAGATCATTTTGACTACTATTGACCGTAGTTCTTTCACATTGTTAGATGCTTTGTATGTACCAGGGATCATGGAAAATCTATTGTCAGTTTTCGCATTAGCCAAGATTGGCTTGGTTGTCAAATTTGTTGATGACGGATGTACAGTTCATGATCTCTCAAATGGGGATGTTATTATTGCATCTGGCATTTTATGTAGTGTGTTGTATAAGCTCATAAGTTATGCAAAATCTATTAATGATTCAGCATGTGCAGTTCCAAGACTCTCATGCTATCTCAGATGCAAAGTTTTGGCATGCACGCTTTGGTCATCTAAATTTCGCTAGTTTGCTATGCCTTTGAAAATCCGAAATGGCGTTCTTTCTGTCCTAACTTGAGGCATCTTGTAAACATGTCTGTGAAGTCTGTATTTTGAGTAAAATGCAGCGTTCCCTTCCCAAAATATGGTTAAGGAGCTTCTCATAATTTGAAGCTTGTTGATAGTGATGTTTGTGGTCCTATGCAAATACCTTCTTTTGAGAACTACCTTTACTTCATGACTTTTATTGATGATTTTTCCAAGCATACATGGGTGTATCCATTGAAAGCAAAGTCCGAAGTCTTTATGTGCTTCAAACCGTTTTTGGTTATGGCTGAAAATCTGTGATCATGTAAATTGGGCACTCTCCGTTTTGAGAAGGGGGAATACACATCTTTTGATTTTAATGCATTTTTGACTGAACGTGGGATAAAACATCAGTGTATAGTGTCGTATACACCTAAAAGAATGGAGTTGCTGAAAGAAAGAAAGAACATGTCTCTCATGAAGATTATGAGGTGTATGATCAAAAGTCAGGCTTTACCACATAGTTTCTAGCTTGAGGCTGTTATTTGTGCAACATATGTACTTAACAAATGTCCTACCAAAGCATTGCAATCTATCACTCCATATGAGGCTTGGCATGGTCGCAAGCTATCTGTTGCTCATCTGCGTGTCTTTGGTTATTTGGCATATGCACTAGTGCATGAACAAAAAACACAAAATTGGATGATAAAGTAGTAAAATGTATTCTTGTTGGGTACAATTCTGAAAGCAAAGGCTATGATCTATATCATCCACAGACTAATCGCATTTCGGTTAGCCGTAATGTTTTTGTGGAAGATGCACTTCAATCATTACTTTCATGTACCAAGGAGACTTCAAGTAGCTCTAAAGATGTATATGACACTTTGATGCCTCTTTTTAGAGGTGGACAGTCAAGTGTTGGTCCAAATGAGGCAATTTCTCAGACTTTACATTGCACTTGTTGATGAGAGGGCTGACATAGAGAAGGCAAAAACTATGCTTAAATGATTGGTGCAAACTTTGAGAGAGCAAATTAGATGCAGCTCTATCATATCATACTCGTTCAGGTTCTCATAGTGCTTCCTTTGCATCAGATTCCTATGCTATAGCTACCTTTAGTCTCTGTGATGAGAATGAGCCTCTTTCTTTTGATGAAGCACAAAATTCAAAAAATTGGATGATCTATATGCAATCATAATATGATTCTATTATGAATGTTGGTACTTGATCTTTATGTGATTTACCTCCGAGAAAAAGGCTATTGGCAGTAAACGGGTATACAAGTTGAAATGTAAACTTAATGGAACAATTGACAGGTGTAAGGCTAAGCTTGTTGCAAAAGGTTACGCTCAAGAGAGAGACATTAATTTTGATGAGATCTTTGCATCCACTTGCTGAATGACCAATCATCTATGAACTTGCAACTCATCATGTTGGAATGTACATCAAGTGGGCATTAAAACTGCATTTTTGAATGATGACTTACATGAAGAAGTGTATGTATTTCAGCCTCGTGGTTTTGTGTAGAAAGGGCATGTAAACAAAAGTGTGAAGGTTGAAAAAGGCATTATATGGTTTGAAGCAAGCACCACGTCCTTGGTATGAAGAAGCAAGCACCATGTCCTTGGTATGAAAAGATACATGTCTACTTGATGGAACATGATTTTGAGAATAGTCCAATTGAGAGCACCTTATATGTTAAGTGTGGAGATAATGTACTTCTGATCATTGTTGTGTATGTTGATGATATGGTGCTCACTGGTCCTAATGAGAAGCATATTGCTGATTTTAAGGCTGATTTGCATGCCTGGCATTCAATTTATGGAAGTTGATGGGGAATAGCTTTGTGTCAAACAAAATGTATTGACACATTATTGCAACGTTTTGGCCTTGAAGATTGGAAACTTATTGCCAGTCCTATGGAAACAAGTCTACGGTTGAGTCTTCATGATGCAGAAGATGCGTTCGATGTTGTTCTCTATTAGCAGGCTATTGGATGCTTATTTACTTATGCATAACTCGGCGTGATAATCAGTTTTCTCTCTTTCAGAGGAGCAGGTTTATGCATTGCCCAGGTGTCAAGCATTGGGAGGCAGTTAAGTGCATCTTTTGCTATTTGAGTGGAACCCGACTACTTGGATTGTTTTATCTGAAGGGGGGATCATTACTGCTAGATTTATATGCTTTTTTTTGACTTAGACTGGTCTGGCTGCTATGACACTCGTGTGTCCACCAACAAGATGGATTCGATTCATGAACCGGAACCATAAAGTTCGTAAGGTTCGGGTTTCAACCCGGTTCGTAAGGTTCGGTTCGAACCTGGCTCGTAATATGCGTTGCCTAAATTTTTTAAAGGTTCATTTTGGATTTTTTTTTGTTTGGGATTGAGTGAGCCACGGAGACTTGTTTTAAGAGCATAGTTATCAGCCTATTAGCCATTGAAAGTGCATCTCATAGCCTCCTCTTGTTCACTATAGCTGCTTGGAAGCTTATGTTCTTTTATTCGTTTGCAGTCTTGCATTCATGAGAGGCTTTTCCATAGAGGAAGGAGCTCTAATTTGGAAGAGTAGCTAATTGCTAATCCAAAACAAGTACATGCATTGGAAACTCTTTTGTTCTCCGATTTCTCGCAAGAATTCTTGGGGAAAATTTGGAGCAGGTATCCCAAAAGGTACCGGAGACCATAAGCTATTCTTAGGAATAAACAACACACAAAAGGAAGTGTTGGACAGAGATTTATAGCTTGCTATGTTTTTTTGCAGGTTTAGGGTTTGGTCTCCAAATCGATGTATTGATGTTCTAGTAGTTTCAAGAAAGCTCGAAGGACCTTGTGCAAGTGTTTAGGAGCGAAAGAAGGCAGAGAGTTCAGAGTGTTGAAATTCTTTGATAACTTGTAAGCTTTAGCCAGCTTATATTCAATTCGATAATACGGAAGGGAAAAAAAAATCGCAAGGGGCGCTATCCTTTGGGGCCAATAAGGTGTTGATGTCGATTGCAGGAGCATTCTAGCTTCATGTATTTTATTTCAGTGTCTGTGTCCACACGTGCAAGTAAAGTAGGCGACGAGTATCTAGTGAAAGCATTGAAGATTAATCAGATTACCATCCTTTTTAAGTCAACATGCCGATTTCATGTACACACACACATCTCTCTCTATATGTATGCATGCATGCATGCATGTATGTATGTATGTATGTATGTATGTATGTATGTATGTATGTATGTATGTATGTATGTATGTATGTAGGCATAGCTGCATGCATGCACGTACGTACATACGTATGTATGTATGTATGTATGTATGTATGTATATGTATTTAATTTCTAAATGGACGAACCTTACAAACCTTACCCTCGAGGTAAGGTTCTTCCCTCCAATCGAATGTGTACCGAACCTTGCGAATCTTACCACTTTGTCCACCAATGGTTTTTGCTTCATGCTTGGTAGCTTATGCATATCTAGCAAGAAGCAGCCTATTGTGGCCACTTCTAGTTTTGAGATTCAGTATAGGAAGCTTTCACAGCAACTGTTGAGTGTGTGAGGCTGAGATGCCTCTTGGCTGATTTGGGTGTTGGTCAATCTTCTGCGACCAGCATCTTCACTTACAATCAGAGTGCATTGGAAGTTGCAAGGAACCTTGTGTTTCATGCTCGCACAAAGTACATGGAGGTGCACTATCATTATGTCAGGGAGAGGTTCTCTGCTGGAGAGATCAGTTTGGCATGTGTGCCCAAACAGGATACTGTTGCATAGATTTTCACAAAAGCTCTACCTAGGGAGAAGTTTGAAGCTTTCCACAAAGCTTTGGGCTTACTTCCTTTTGTGGATTGATCCTTTCCACATAGCTTGGCACTTCCTTATACACGAGTGCCAGCTCTTTGTTCACTGCATCACTCCTAAGGGGATTTGTTGATGTGTGTTACTCATCTTTGTACATTCACTTGGTAATTCATTGAGTGTTGTGTTGTGCTCTAAGCTTCTTCTTCCTTGTGTTGTTCGTGTGCTTCTGCAAACCTCAAACTCCAACATCTGGTTGACAAGTAACATTCTTGGGTGTTTCCATGTTTTTTTTTGGGTAATGCTCTGGTTTGATTTTGGCAGATAAAGAGCCTTGAAGGTGTTCTGGAACCAAGATCACGTTTTTGGGAAATGGTTCCAGGATTTGTGGTTGGCTCAATTACAGTGCAGGTGATATTCAAGTGGAAAGTTGAGTAGTACTAGAATAGGATCTTTGATTTCATCTTTTGGAGATTCCTAAGTAATACGTATGTGTGCAGGTGAAGGCAGGCACCAATGAGCAGAAGCTGCTGAAGCACATTCACAGTGTTTATAATGATATAGGAATCAAAGATCTTACTGTCCAGATTGATCCACAACCATGATTCACGCATGTGCTATGACCATCTTCCTTCCAGCTGCAGCACATGGGATGCTTGTCTGTCCCTCATGCTATCGACCAAGGATAATCTGCTTTTAGGAGAAAATTTACAGTATTTTTGACAGTATCATGTTCCATTCAGTGCATCCACAGTGTTATCACTTATCAAACAGATCTGTATGCAAATACCATTCCTTGATTCGGAAAATCAATTTATATGGCATAATGGCATGTCGTTTGATCATACCTTAATCCTTATCTATAGTGCCATTCGTTTTCTGCCTTTGAGCTCTTTTATTTGCGGTGGTGTTGTGTTTGTTCAATTTAAATGTTTTTGGTTTTCAGTGCAAGAGATTCGTTTAATACTTATTCCTTTAATTGGTCATGCTCATGTTTCAATTTAAATTCAAGAAATGTGACTTCTATGTGGATCCAAGCCTTATCACACTTAATGATAACGTGAATGAAAGGCATGTAAAAGGCCTCAGGATCTCGACTATTTTTTGTACTAGCTGTCATCGTAGTATGTTAAGAAAAACCATGTACAAGTGTAGTAACCCTGTGTAGATGAAATATGAGAGAGAGAGAGAGAGAGAGAGAGAGAGAGAGAGAGAGAGAGAGAGAGAGAGAGAGAGAGAGAGAGAGAGAGAGAGAGAGAGAGAGAGAGAGAGAGAGAGAGAGAGAGAGAGAGAGAGAGAGAGAGAGAGAGAGAGAGAGAGGGGTAGGTACGGGACTATCGGACTGTTGATCCTTCATACCTCGAAGGACGTATTCGGTATATGCTGCATTTGTGTTTTTGAAATACTTTGCTATACGGGTATCATTCTGCCAGTATAATTTGTTTTGTACTCAATCAAGTAGTATTTTTGTTTGCGAAGTCTAAATTATTCAGTGGTTGCATCTACGTTATTATTGAAAAATTCGTGTAGTACCAAAAGATCTGTGTATTCGGTAAATATTGGTGAATTTGGGAGAAACACATGAATCTATTCTCTAGATTCTGCCACCCAAGAACCCTTCAAACTTGTTCCTTCCTTAACCGGACATGATAGAGGTTAGCATTGGCGATCCTATTGGGTAGTGCTTGTTATAGTCTACATGCTGGTAATACGATCCGATGAATCTTACCTGAAGTAAATGATTGACAAGCATCTCGTGCGAGTGAACAATGCTTCCACAACTATGGCAAATTATGATTATTTGGCGCATTAGTGGTGTGGCTTTGGATGCCGTTATTGAGATGGCTTTGCAACTTGAGCATAAAATTTGTGGTTTTGCAGAAGATTTAGGGTGGATGAAGAACGAAAAAAATATATCAGAGGACATGTTGAAACAAGTTTTTTGTATCAAATGTAAAAATCCCGACCATGATGCATGCAATTGTGCATTGCATCAAGTGTACTGTGCCATTTGTGAAAATAGAAGTTACTCTATTGAAACATGCCCTTGTAATGCCAAAACTAAGAAACGCTTAGCAGTCAATGCTATCATATAAGACCTTGGAGAACCCACAACTAACCATGTTTTGTGTCACCTCCCTAATGCATCTTATTTGCCATATACAAACTTTCGCACACAACCATAAGGGAATTTTAACCAAACATGATGGAATCAAGGTATTGCCAATACCTCTAATAAAGCATTTCAGCCGCATTGTCATTTTTGTGGGGAGATGGGTCATATCCATCATCAGTGCAAAGATGATCAAGAGTGTTATGAACGAAAGAAGGACATACATAATCCAATGACAAATATGGTCATTATCACACCTATCGAGGCACAACCTACTACGATCCAAACGGGATCGAGGAAAGTGTTGCAACCAATAGTTGATTGTATGAATCTGGCTTTAAATAACAACAAAGAATGCTAGCCAAAGTAGCAAAATGGGACCCTAGTTCTACCCACTCCTACCTTGGTGAATTCCCATGCTGTAGAACTGTCAACGTCAACTGCTCCAGACTCAACAACCCAATTCGATCAACCACTTGCAAAATTGCTCCATAGTAAGGCCTAGTATATTTTATCGAAAGCACCGATCACTCTACCTTTGGGAAAACTCTTCACCCTAGTGATTGGTCTTTGGCAATGGTTCCAACAATAAATAGACATGGACCAAGTTTCATCACCTACCACAACTATGGTACACTCGGACCTCAAGACAATTGTCAATCATGTGGTGCTTTTGATTACGGTCTGGTGTAAAAACCATAAAATTACGAAGGTTTTGATCGATGGCGATTCTAGAGTCAATATAGCCACTATGGCCCTATGTAAAAAGTTATGATGGAACCAGATTGAGCCAATAAAATTCTTTGTTCACATGGCTGAAAAATCTAGAGTACACCCTGTTGGGTTAGTACGTAATATTCCAATTACCCTCCAAGGTGCTATCTTCCATATGACTTTTGTCTTTCTTGACCTTTTAGACTCTAGTCTGGATTATAATTTACTGTTTGGACGACCTTGGGTGAAACAAGCCAAAGTGCTGCAGGATTGGTCATCTCATGAGCTCATTTTTAAATGTAACCACCGAAAATATAGTGTTCCCCTTGATGAATTCAAACCTTGTGAGATACATGCTAGACCTTAGGTTGCAGAAACTATCCATATGTTGGATGGACTCTCTGATGATGAGGAAACAACTTTGCTCTCTGGTAAAGAGGATCTAGTCTCATTGGGAATAGTCGATTTGCAACATGACATCGTGTACGGTCCAACCTAGTTCGATAGAAATGGCGAAGTGTTTAGAGAATCCCTTAGTTAGCTGAGTTGCACCTAAACCATTGGGAGGATAACCTTCTTGGCCACGAGTCATATGTCCCTGAAGACCAAATGATCACCTATAATTTGCGTAATGCTGCAAATCCCCAACTAGTAAAAATTAAAGCTGATTTGCATGAACCTTTTAAATGTGATCTCTTGACTCTATTAAGCGAATTTATTGTTGTGTTTGCATGGGATTACAACAACCTGAAGGGGCTAGATCCTCTCATTTACCAACATCAAGTTGTTCTAAAACCAGATCTTCATTCGGCTAAGCAATAGAGCTATAGGATGAATCCATACTATGCCAAACAAGTGAAGGAAGAACTTGATCGCCTCTTATGTGTTGGGTTTATTGTCCCTGTTGAACATGTTGAATGGATCTCCCCTATAGTGATTGTCCCTAAGAAAAATAAACAATTAAGAATTTGTGTGGATTATTGAAAGCTTAATGCTGCCACCATTACAAATCCTTTCTCCTTACGTTTTTTGGATAGTATGCTCGATGAGGTAGCATGCCACAAAATTTATTCCTTCTTGGATGGGTATAGTGGATATAAACAAGTTCACATGGTTTACTAAAGCAACCACGTGGGCAAGTCAAGAACCAATTGCCTTTCCCGATCCGATACCAGTGGTCCAACAGATAGTACAGAATACCCCACCAAAAGAGATGGACCCAGTCCAAATACGGTCGGAGGACACACCGGACTTGATATCTGATACGCAGAATTTTGATTCTATGTGGAATATTTTATCAAAAGTGTCTATTAATATCTCATTGGGGCAACTTCTATCATTGGTCCAAGATATTCAACAATAATTTCAACAACAAATTAGTCTAAGATCTTCGCGCACACCTTCTACAGCAACCATCAGCCTAAAAACTGACTCTACGATGGATCATGGTGTTCTTTTAATTATGGTATGGTATGAAAACCACAAAATTTCACAAGTATTAACCGATGGAGACTCGGGGGTTAATATTGCTAGAGCCCCACTTTGTAAGAAGCTGGGTTGGACTCAGATCGAACCCATCCAGTTCTTCGTAAGAATGGCTGATCAATCTCGAGTACATCCAGTGGGCTTGGTGCATGATATACCCATTACCCTTCGGGGAGTGGTGTTCAAAATGACTTTTGTTGTTTTAAAATTACTCGAATCTAGCTTAGATTACAACTTGTTATTCGGAAGGCCCTGGTTGAAGCAAGCAAAAGTATTACAAGATTGGTCTGCACATGAACTTATTTTTAAAAGTAATCACCGGAAATATGTTGTACCTTGGATGATATGAGGCCTTGTGACTTTCATGCACGGCCTTACGTGGCACAACCCGTGCATATGTTGGATGGTCTTTCGAATGACGAAGAAGAAGCTTTTCTAAATGCTAACCAGGATTTGTTAGCACTGGGTACAATTGATTTACAAGCCATAATGGGTAATTGGTCTTCGGCCGCTTGTACAGTAGTTGCTCTCACCGAAGAAATGGAACCAGTTACATATCACGTTTTGGATGCCACTGATCTTCAACACTTACTCCCCCCACCTAAGGATATCTCCACCTTGACAGTTTTATGTACCGAAAGATCAATTAATCACTTGCAATTTAGGTGACGAGGTTAGCCCGCGCCCGGTCAAGATTACGGCTAGATTACTTGAATATTTTCAAGACGATTTACTACAATTGTTGAAGGAATTTGGTGATGTATTTGCTTGGGACTATCGCGATATGAAGGGATTGGATCCTCGCATCTACCAACACCGTGTGATGTTGAAACCGGATGCTCCACCAATTAAACAACAGAGTTACCAAATGAATCCTAATTATGTTGCGCAAGTGAACACTGAACTTGATCGACTGTTGAAAGTGGATTTCATTGTTCCCATTGAGCATGTGGAATGGATCTCACCTATTGTCATCGTCCCCAAGAAAAACAAAAAATTACGAATCTATGTTGATTACCAGAAGCTAAATGCGGCAATGGTACCCGATCCATTTCCACTTCCTTTCTTGGATACTATGCTAGATGATGTTGCAAGACGGGAAATGTACTCGTTTTTGGATGGTTATAATGGCTATAATCAGGTGCAAATGGCTGAAATGGATATTCCCAAGACCACGTTTATTAGAAATTGGGGAGTATATGCTTGTATAGTGATGTGGTTTGGTTTACACAATGCTCCAACCACTTTTTAGCGATGTATGCAAGAAATCTTTTCTCCCTACTCAACTACATTTATGAGGGTGTATCTAGACGATTTTTCATTATTTGGTGATACATCGGCTCACCTTTACCACCTCAGAGGTTGCTTTTCTAAATGTTGGGAGTTCCATCTTTGTTTAAATCCCAACAAATCTATCTTTTCAGTCTCTTGTGGCAAGCTACTTGGTCATGTTATTTCACAACAGGGAATTCAAGTGGACCCTGATAAAGTTTGTGCGGTGTTGAATGCACCCCCTCCTGCTACACCAAAGGAAGTTATGTGAGTCCTTGGCCAAATCTGGTGGCATGGTCACCATCTGTGGTGGCTCGCTCATGTGGCTATGTAGCTTAATCGTTTGATTACCAATAACCCTCGGTAGTTTGTGTGGACATAGGAATGTCAATTGACTTTTGATCGATTGAAAAATCTCCTTACACAGGCTCCTATTTTACAAGCTCCTAATTGGCAACTTCCTTTCCATGTCTTCGTGGATGCTTCTGATATTGCAATTGGTAGTGTGCTAATGCAACAACATGATAAGTGGTTTCTCCTGTTTATTATGCAAGCCAACGACTAGCAGCCATCGAACGTAATTATTTTGTTACTAAACGAGAATGCCTTGGGCTAGTCTTTTCACTTAAAAAATTTTGGCACTATCTACTGGGATGCAAATTTACCTTCCATGTGGATCATTCAGCCTTGGTTTATCTTGTACGACAACAACATTTAGGTGGTAGATTAGCTTGGTGGGTGTTGCTTCTTCAAGAATTTGATTATGATGTTGTGCATCGCCGAGGATCGGCACATGCCCTTGCACATTTCCTTTCTCGACTGGATTTCGGTGAGCCTCTCGGTGGCATTGATGACACCATTCTGTCCTTCTATGTGACTGAATCAGTTCAAGATGACTCCTAGGTGTTACCTATCTCCCCTTCATATTATGACACCCTCATGATTTTTTTAACCAGCGGATGTCCTCCAAATACTACTTCAACATCAGCTCGCCATTCTTGCATATGGTCTTGAAGCAATTGCACCTATGGAATTGGTTGTACTCAGCTTACGGGTGGCATTGGAGCACAAGTTATTACCCGAAGATTCTTTCCCTTTCAGGTTGGATGTTTTACGGTCTTGGATGAGCACCATTTGGAAAGCTTTTTGGTTCTTCAAGAAGTCCAATTGTGGCAAGCTAAAACACATGATCGGTTCCTCAGGATCCTGGTTTTTACAGTAGGGCAATTGGTTCTTTTTTACAATGCCAAGTCTAATCGCTTGGCAGGAAAGTGCAAGCTTTATTTGTTCGGTTCTTACCGCATTGCAGAACAGATTGGTCCGGCTTCTTTTTGGCTATCTACATTGACTGACACTCTACTCCCTAAACCCATTCATGGATTTAAACTCCGTCCCTATTGCATGCCACCCACTTCCCCTTACACTTGTGTAAGGATCGCATTTGTTTCAGTATCTTTGACCCACTGTCTATGCTACGCATTTTTCGATTGAACACACCACTGTAATCCTCCCGTTTTGATTGATTAACTGTGTTCCTCTGCCATATCCCACGATTTGGAAATCCTTAATGCACTTTCATAGTAATGATACGTGCATGTTTCCCTCCACTTGTGATGATTATGTCCTACACCCATGGTCGAACCTTGCGTTTTCTACTTAACTGATGTCCTCGTAGTCTTTTTTTTCATCGTTTTGCTTGCGCTCAGCCTCATTGTGCGATTTGTATTCTTGTGCATTCTGATTACATGTTGCACCATGGAAGCTCTTGTGAATATCACCACCTTCCATGCTGGTCTTTCCCCCAACCTTGTGGAGATTTTCGGTCCTCGCAGTTTGCTGGTGTTCGCGGAGTTGCCCTGGCATTCGGTAGAATGTTATCCTTATTTCGAAGCAGTGATTGCGGCAATTGCCGAGGTCGCCCCATGGCGGAGATGTTTCATCTTCCACAAGCAGGTCGTATTGAAGTTCCTCGTCTCCCACTGGCTACAATGAAACAGCTTTTTTCCCGACATTCCTCCAACGAATTCGCCATAATGTGCAAACCCGATCCACAGTGTTCAACATTGCAGTTTTTGGTGACTTCCCTTAACCTTCAGAAACGCACTTACGGTATCTCTTGACCTTTTTATTCTCTGATTGACACTGCTGTCCGTGAACCTATAAATTGGGCATCATTATTTTTTCGGCGCATCCATCATGAATATCAGACCATCATGCGACAGTTATCCAAAGGTGAATGTCCTCACACCCATCTGCCTCACCTTCTTTTGTTCCTCCTCCCAATTGCAAACCTTGTCTCGAGCCTTCCGACGGGTAATATGTTGTTGTGCGAAGCATTTGATTGTGTGATGGGATATGATGATGATGATGAAGATATTTTCAAATTTTCCTGGGAGAAACACAAGAAAGTCAGCCCTTCTCAGAGCAAAGCTCATGCGTCAACCAGTAAGGCAATCTTGAATGACACCGCATCATCCATGCATGATTCTTCCACCCCACCCTCGCCTAAGGATAAAACTATGGAAGATACTAGTATGGGAGACGGTCAACACACCACAATGGCAGACAAGCAACAGGAAGTCATCATTGAGACAACACAAAATGATAATGTTGCTGAGACCACCCATCAAACTACATAGGAAGTAATGGCTAAATCCATCCAACACCATGAATCACCGTCGAACAAGGTTGATTCAATTGTGCCTCCATCTAAATCTGAGTCCATGCTTGATGGTAACACTATGTAGAATCCGGTAACCCCTCCTCCTTCACCTTCTCAGGCACCCCTACCCCCCAGTTCCCCGGTACACCCTTCTTCCCCTACTCACTCGGTTGCAGTATCACACTCTCGCCTAATACTTTCTTCACTAGATTATTCCCCCCCTTCCTCTTCTGCTACGGTATCGGTGAAACCTTCTCTCCCATTGTCGAACCTTGTAGCACCGGATTCTTTTCTACAATTAGCCCGCATCAGTGATTTTCTTATTCATTTATCCAAGAAACTCCCCACTCAGTTGAATGCTGCTCAACAGTCACTGCATAATGAGTTTCAATCGAAGGTTGATGTATTAGAGGCAGACATCGCTCCATTGAAGGAAAAAATTTTGGCGGTTAAAGCAAATGAATGCTTATTATAGGAATAGATTAAGGCTAAGGATGATGTCATTGAAGCTAAAGATGCGGAAATCACTCTTTTACAGCAGGCGTTGATTGACAAAAGTGATGCTATGACTACTCTCGACTGTGACTTGGCCAACACTTGCACCAAATTGGCAGATATTGAACAAGCCTTTAAGGTACTCTCTGACAAAGCGCTTCAAGGTGAAACAAAACTTCATCAGGTTCAAGAACAAGTGTTTCAAAAGGGAAAAGTGCTTGATGAAGAAATTGATTGCAATATTCAGTTAAAGAAAGAGATTGACGTTATTAAGGAGCACCATGATTTTTTTCAAACAATTTAGTTTCAACAGCAAGAATTGGACTGCCGAGAAAACCAGTTAGGTATTCAGCGGGAACGTCTTTTGCGTATTGATGCAAAGATTTCTAATGCTTAGTTACGCTGTGATACAGCTATAGAAAATGATTTTTATCTCTAAGAAGCTTTCTTACAAAGCCAAAGTGAACTGTTGTTATCTCAAGTTATTGCTTGTAGTTCGGTGCGCACGGATGCTCAAGTGGTGGAATCGCACTTTCTCTAGGAAATGTTAGAGTCTCTAAAGCAGAAGATTTGACGAACTTTCAAATTAGCTCGTGCTATGTATATTCAAGGCGTTGTTGATGATTCCTAGTTATTTTTTTGTAATCAACCAATTCTGGGTTCGAGTCCACCGTGCGTGCCAGTGTTAGGCCGTCGGAATGTAATGGTAATAATCGGAAAATGTAATTAGAAAAGACGCACATCAAAAGGATGTAGCATAATGCTTGTACATTTTTAGATCGCGAGATGCCGGACTGCGGTGCACCTATCGAATGCTTCAGAGCAAGTTTGATTTAAACTGGTGTGTTGAATTCATATTGTTCTGTGTGCTTCGCCATTCCGGTGATCTTATCTGTATGATACTTTGTTGATGAAGATATGAATCTAACTGTGGTTGCGTGTAATTCACCGGTGAAGAATCTTTATTAGTTTGAATTAATGAATGTCATAACTTTATCGTGGTAACCATGATCAACATAGAAATCTTCGAAAATGCACACAATTCGAGGTTCTCTTAGGTCAATATAGTGTAAAAATTAAAATAGTTCAGAAGTCTAAATTGCAAACGAACTAATGCTTTTTTATGTGATAGCAAAACGAATTACTCCTTTCTCTTTGTAAGGAAGAGCATTTATATACTCCAATTTCTTTCACAAGGATTCACGCGTAATATTTTCCAATCAATCGAATAATAATTCTAAAAGACACTAGTAACTAAAGTTTAAATTACAATTGCACGTAAGTCCAAAAGTGTCAACGCCATATTATGTATATGTCCCACTTTGGCATAGATTTCAACCATGTACTATTTCTAGGAAAATACCTTTTAACATCTTGAAATTTGAAAACTTGAGGTTCTAACATGCTGCATAACTCTACATCAAAACCATACATATATTAGTATATCCTCCATGCTTCATTTTGACCCCATATTCGACACTTGTTTTTGGAATTTGCAAAGGGGATGTATTATCTGGGCCCATGCTTATGGTGATGGAACTAATCCCATCCCTATCTCCAAAGAGCTTTTATCTCTTGTATCTGATTGATCGCGATGCAAAAACAAAGGATTATGATCTAAGGGGTTTAAATTCCTATGAAATTTGAATGAATAAAGATTGGAAAAATTATTTCTCTAATGTTGGGCGAGGACATCATTGACTAGAAAATCTTACAAGATCCACAAGCATATATACAAATGCCAATGTGCTACCTTGTCAATTGTATGAAGAAGGGAGTTCGAGGGTTTTAAAGTCCCCACTAATAGATCCATATCTCTTCAAAATGTGTCCTCCTCACATATTCTACCTTGGTAGTAGTTTATCCATCTTATGTAGTCCACTCCACATATACCATTGTTTGCATCAATGTTGCCTCATTTTACCAATCTCTTCATGATTATGCACATGCATATGAATCATGTAGGCTTTCTTAGGTCAATGTAAGTAAATGACAAAATAATAATAAGCTTTGGTATCTTTTGATATAAAGAGATCACTTTGGAACAACTAGTGAGTATGGCATGAATTCATATTATTTCTTCCTCCATTGTCTCTATCAATAAATAAATGCTATTGGGCACATAGTGTCCCCATAATAGAAGGGAGATCACGTTCCAACATACGATCCATAAAAACATAATTATTTACTTTATTTGTAATCACCAAAACAACATTCTTTAAGACAATATCCTTGGCTACTTGATAAGTGTGGCCACAAAGGAACTTACATGCATAATAGTAATAACTAGAAGTTATAAAGACTCTTTGTCGAACTTCTTATGAGTTCATGCTCATGGTATATGTGTTTGTGGGGTGCATTTGACTGTGTGAGCATGTATTGCTTGTCAGTCATCTACCCACTATTAGGCACTAATTTAAAGAGCTCAATGAGAGATTCAAGATGATACCACATATGCCTAACGAAGTGCCTAGTATGAACACTTGAATAATGTCCAAGTGACCGAAAGCCTAATAAAATACCTGCACAAGCCCCGAATTTGGGCAAAATATATAACGATAATATATTTGGAAAGTTTTTGCGAAGAGCTATAAGATGGATGTGTCAAGATGTATATATGGAGACTGTGTGGGGTCTTTATTCCCAAACAACCTCCATCTTAATGAACCAAGGATGCCCCTTTTAATTATGTAACTCTCACTATTTGTATAGATAATGAATGCTATGACTTTACATGCACTTAATGAGAACATTTGCAAGATTTTGAGATGTGCTGACCTTTTCTAGTGAGATCTGTTGGAGACAATGTCAACTTGTCCAACGAAGCAGCCACATTATGATGCGTATGTTGTAGAACTCTTCATAACAAGATGGTGTGGGCTTGTTTCCTAAGACAAACACCTCTCATAACACCCACCCGAGTTTGAAACTCAATCGGCGCAATACAAAAAGCGACAACGT